>WBNM01001965.1:228533-263382 GCA_013399055.1 Ramphastos sulfuratus
TTTCTCATCATCCTCCTGAATTTTAAGGGGATGGATCACTTGGTCTTTCTTCAAATGCAGTCAGTATTCCAATCCAAAACTTAAAGGAGAAGGTAGGATTTTGGAGGCCCAAAACTGAGAGTGATTTTTATTGCCTTGGTTAGACTTTGATTCCAAGTCTACTTTCTGCATGTACAGCTATTCTTAGCTTTGAGTGCAGTTTGAGTTACCATCATGGGACCAAGCTAAGGTGATTCTGTTCATACATGGGGAATGTTTTCTTCATCAAGATAGACAGTTCTATTAAACCTCCTATGATATAAAAGATCCATATCTGGTCTGTAGCTAGCTGAATGATAGCTTAAACAAGTGTATCGACACATTGTGCCATGTTTACCCACAGAGTGATGCTTTTCTCTTTAGTTTCACAACTGGGATGGATTTCGGTACTTAGTTGTGTGAAACAAGACCTTGTTTCAGACATAGCATCACTGATGTTAACAGGACTGCTTACTGAAAAACATGCTAAGCTATTCCTTCATTTCAACAAGACTGTGTATTCACTACAGTATTATACGACAGGTTTCAAGAGCACAGGCACAAGAGTTTTCTACAGTAGCAGTATTTAAATCCTTAGTCCCCAATACAAGAAAAAAGTGAAAGACCAGAGTAAAAAGATTTAAAGAGGGAAGAAGCACCATAACGCCCCAAGTGAAGAGAATAAAATGTATATGAGAGACCAAAAGGAAGACATTGCCATATTTATGATTTACTGTTAAGTGCTACCTTCTGTGGCATATGCTACTCTGGTTGCAAGAATCAGTACTCTCCAATGTATGCATCCCTTTCAGTTCCCAATCACTGTACTTTCACAAGAAACTACTGCATTGCATTGCAGCTGCAAAACCCAGCTCACCTCTCTACTCAATAATTCTGATTTACTGGCCTCTATCTTACTTGCTGGATTCAAGGCCAACTTTGGTTAAACATGACTGCACTTGGGATGTCGAATTTCCCCAAAATGGGAAATCTTTAACAAATTTCCCGGCTGTCTTTCCACCTCTTTTAGTATTCAAAACACTCCAACATCTCTTACAGCACATTCTCTGTGAAATCACAGAGGCAATTCATGATTTTGGATCACAGCTGATCCACATAGCTTACAAACTAAGCCCCTGGCCGATCAATCAGATTCCTGTGGAAGGACCTTTGAGTTCTGTGGGGCTCTGTGCAGGCCAAAGGTCTATCCAGTTGTATTCTGCTAGTGATCAGTCAGAGTATCTATTTCCTCTATGTATCTATTTTATGCTATGTATTACTACTGATATAATTTAATAAGTCCTCAAACCCCTAGGTCATTAGAACATAGCTGGAGAGGGGGGCAGGAAGAAAGCTCTTCTCTATTAATTTGACATACCAGGAATATGGCTTACTGTTGTTGTAGTCCTAAAGCAAAAACCTAGTGTCCTGCTTAATGCAGTGGTGTCTATTTATTTCAGGATGTTCTGCGTATAAGACATCCGATAATAAATTTTTTATCTGTTTCAATTCCTTAAACAAGTTCAAATATTTTGGACCCAGATTGGACATGATGCATCTTACACCTTTGGCACTGGTTGTGTGCCAGGTTTTACCACTGCAAGCCATTAATCTCAAGCAAAATGGACACTAAGTTTCAGCTATAAGGTTTACTCTTCAATAGTTGAGGGCTTCCACACCTGTGCAGTGACACCAGCTTTCTTTGCTGAAAATTTTGGCCTCGGAGCAGTAAACAAAGATGATGATGTGGTGGTTTCTGGCTTAGAAAATGCAGAGCAGCCTGTAAGTGAATAGGATTCATTGAATGGGAGAGAGGCATTTGACTGGAACGAAGGTTGTGTGCTGTAGGCTGGCACGGAGTACACTGAAGATGCCCGAGCATGAGGAGGAGAGCCAGCAGCAGGTGGTCTAAAAGGTAGAGCTTGCTTTGAAGTGGACAGCTTCGATGTCTGCTTAATAGCAAAGCTTTCCTTAGTACTGGGAGGTTGAAAAGTAAATAAAGATGCATCAAGTTGATAAGGCTGATGTTTCATAATATCCAAAGTATTGAGACCTTTCTTAGGTTTTCTCTTTGTATTTTTGGTAGCAGCAATGGACTTAGAAGAAGGCTTGGTAGCACCAGGAGGATAAGATGGGCTGTGGATGGGATTATAAGCAACAGGTGGAGGTGCTCGGACATTAGATGAGTATTTCCAAGAGGCTGGTAAAGATGGAGTTGGAGATGAGGCTCTTGCCATGTTTGCTTGCACAGTCTCTGAATCTACCACATACTTCTCCATTCGGGAATGCCTTCTGGCAAATAACTGTGCTCCTTTTCCACGCATGGCTGGAGGCATCTCAAAGGGTGGCTTTGTTTCTCCAGCAGCTGGTGTCACTGGCGTCTTGGGTGTGTGATTTGGACTCGCTAGCACTGCTTGAGGCCCTTTGAAAGGACCAGCTAAGTTGAGAGTACTTGGGGGATGGACAGGAGAATGAGGGTGCTGTGGAGATTTCAGTGGTGCAGGATATGCTGCCTGAGGTGAGGCTGGTGCTGGGAAAGAAGGAGCCTTGTTAGGAGCCACAGCTGAAGGTGACCAAACTGGTGAAACTGGAGTACCAGCAGCAGGAGGGATCTTGAGCGAAGGCTTTGGAGCAACAGGAGGAGGGGCCTTTTGTTTAGATGCTTGAGTCTGCATGAAATTGCAAGCTTCTGCTCCCAAACTGAGGTAGTCTTCTTCAGGTCCTGACTCAAAACCAGCTCCAGTACCTTTTTTGCCTTCTGCATTGTGCACAAGGGACAACAGGGCAGGATTAGGACTTACTTTAGGCGCTTCTTTGAAAGTGAACATAGGTTTTGAAGTGCTTCTTCTCTTTGCCTCTTGTAGTATCCCAGTTCTCTTGGCTGGCACTGCAATCCTTTCATCCCTGGATGCTATGCGCTCCGTAGGCTCTGTGGCTGACCACACAGAGGGAGCAGCTCTGCTGGCCACGGGGGCTGAAACAGGTCTGTACAGAGCCTCCGGAGGTGGGCTAACGGGGCAGTAAGGAGGTGGTGCTGGTATGTCTGAAAGAGGACTAGTGACATTTCTTACAGGTGAAAATGGTGCAGCTGCTCGGTTTTGAACTCCAGAAGAGAAGGGCTTAGCTGTTTTGTTCAAAGATGCTGCTTTTTGAGCTTCGGAGGGCTGAAAAGAGAGGTTTGTGTCTGGTGCTAAGCCAAAGCCATTTTGTTGTACCATTTTGTTACGATTCTGGCTCAGGTCTGTGTAGCTTTTGCTCACACAGGTCTGCTGTCTTGACATTTCTTCTTCTTTTGTTAGACAGACTGAAGAGCTTACTTTCTGGAAGTTCTCTGACACGGTGGCTTCCCTTCGTTCCTCTGTGTGAACTGTGTGTGCTTTTGTCTCCTCCTGCTCAGCTGTAATCTGATCCATTCTCTGCCTCCTCTTGGCAAACATGAGGGCCCCTTTACCTGTGCTCTCTGGAAGCGTCTGCATCTCCTCTCCACTTTTTGTCTTCTTTTCAACCTCGGGTAAACCACTATCCCAGTCAAAAGTCACAATCTTACCGTCGTCAATGTCAGAGAAGAAATCTTCATCTATTTCTGACTCACTTGTTGCAAGCAAACTCACTTCAAAGGCGTTTTCTTTGTCTCCCTCTTCACCTTCTTCTTCTTCTTCACCCTCGTCTTCGTAACGCTCTAGCTCTCCAGTACCGTAGCTGACTAAAGTGTATTTCCTAGCCCTTTGACGACGCTTCTTGAACATCAACACCCCCTTGGAGTTGGGGTTGGGGGCTGCTGTCAGCAGCAACGCAATACTTTTACATTTAGATTTGGCTTCTTTGACCTGCTTCTCTGACAGACTCTCACTTCGCCGGAGCCCTGTGGCAAGAATCAAAGTGCACAGTTAATTGCATGGAGCCCATGAAACTATAAGGAGACTAAGAACAAATTGTTCTGCATTTGTCTGTACTGAAATTTACCCAATGTCCTCTTCCTCTGTCTTAAAATAATTATTATCTTTTTATGGAGAGTTCATTATACTTAAGCTTCTCCCACAATATCAACGGTGTTGTAAATTCCATACCCAGCATTCCGTAGAGTCACATGCATGCAAGTTCAAAGGCTACATCACTTTCATTAGGACATTTTTAGTTCAACAGGAGCATTATGTGTGTCCTTATTTCTAGCACTCCTGATTTTTATTCCCTTAAGTAATCTCAGCAGCAACAGGCAGATGATGTTTTGTCATTTATTACATTTCTGTGGTTTGATATTTACCAAGTGTTTGACCACAGTTCCTAGGGTCACAGCAGATGCTTCCAGCCAGGCAGGCCCATGACTTAACATCTGAGACCAAGTGAAACTGGGTGTGATCTGTCTGACAGTGGTAACAGTTTCTGCCATTTCTGTGTTTATTTTACTCATACAAATTACAAAATGTGTGTAGCTGCTGAAAGTCAGTATGCTTCTTTGTAGTAGACATTTAAAAGCAAGTATATATTCACAAAGGCATACACAGGAACTGTTAGCATTACCTTTCAACCCTTGGAAGACACAGGATTTTGGTATATTACTCAACAAAAGTGGGTTTTGGTCTTTTAACAACCCAAAACATAATTCAAAATTGTGTAGGGCAGTGTGCATAATCGTATAGGAAAATCTGGCAAGAATGAATACATGTTTAAGAGCTAACTTTAAGAGTATCTGTGAGCATATGTAAATGATACATATTTCTTAAAGCCTAAATTACTATTTTCCATCAAGTCATGTGGAACAGGGTTAGGGTAAAGCTGAAAGGTGCACTGCACGTACTAGCATGACTGCTTCCTTGTTATGTGACACAGAGAATGTGCCCCATGGGGCAGTGCTAGTCAGGCGGCGTCCCTCTTTCTTCCATTTCCTTATATTCTACACTGCATCTTGTTAATAATAGTCGCAATAGCTTCTCCCTTAAAAAAAAAAAAGGCTAGCCTTTAAAGCTGTTACTGCCTCAATCAATGGTCTCCTTCCACTTAATTTCAAAAGGAAAAAGCATGCCTCTGATACAGTACATGATGTGGTCTTTTGCTAGCGTAAAGCAAACTCTTTAATGAGAACCATGTGTTGTATTTTCTATTAACAACCTCTTTAGCCATGTCAGGAGGTGGAGTCTGATGCTTCTCCTATTAAAGGCAGTTGGAATTTTGCCACTCTGCCAGGTGCTGGTAGCACTGGGCAGCGGTTCTCACGAGAACCTGTGAGAGAGAAAAGAGCATGGCACCTGAGCAGCGGTCTGTCATACTCTATTGTGAGAGGCTCGAATCCCCAGATCCTGACCTCTGTCTGTTGGCAATCCAAACACTTGCAATAGTAGCTGAAAAGATTTTCCACAAGTATGGGGTTCAGTGTTCGAGTGCCTCTGCCAACAGAAAGTGAGTAAATTCTGTGCTTTCAAACAAGGTATTTGCATCAGCAGTGAGTGCTTTTCAGGGAAGGGGCTTCAGCAGGTACCCAGGCAGTTCTGGGAAAAGCAAAAACTGAATTTTCATTTCACTAGCTTGTGCTTCTCAATTCATCTGCAGAGTTACTTAATCACTAGTTTCAAAAGATGGCAGAAGAGATGTTACCTATTCAGGTTGATGTAATCTGATTGGCTAGTCACAGAGCAAGTTTCTGCTGAAGAGATCAAATGTCTCTTATAAATCTCTTCTCTTGTAGACTTAAATGCTGCATTATAACTTAATTTAAAAAAAATATGCATAGTATTTGCTGCACACAGATTATTCCCCTATGCTTAGCAATTTGTTTCTTCTAATGTATAGATAGAATTATACAAATAATAAAAATAATAACAATTTTAAAAGGAAACATTTTTATGGGTGGAATTGATGGCTCCTAAGGATAGTGACCTACCGCTAGATTAGAGGGAATTGAGATTGCCATTGTTGAGGTGGCAAAAAGAACAGAATCTATCCTACTTGAAAAAAGGGTTTCTCATGTAATATACAGTTCTTTCTTTGTACTTTTGCCTCATCAGGCAGACATTGCAAATAAATCTCTAAAAGGACAGGCACAGTCCCACAGTCAGTTCTAGCTTTGCAGCTAAAATGTAAAGCCTGGCAACTTTTCATTTATGCTTCCCTTAATATGCCAAAAATATGTGGATTGCATACAGACATTTAGGCAGAAGTAACTGCTTAATCCACTTGCCAATAAGATACAAATGGTGATCATGCTAAAAATAAGCTTACAGAAGAATTAGCGGTGGGTTAGCAGACTAATTCCAATGTGCATATGAAATAGCTTGTTGCTACAGTATATCACTACACACATTCAAGCACCTTTGACATACTGCTACTAAATCCCCAGACAGGATTCTTAACATTGTTGGGAAAGAGCAAGCAATCAATAGAGAGGTCCCAAATGAATAAAATAATGAATAAATAAACAGGTAAATAAATAAATAATGTGTATCTACACTTGGTTAATTAATATTGGTTCCAACTGCAAGTTTATTCTCATGTAAACTTGGGCACATTTTGGAGCTGACCTCTGGGTATGGAAGTCAGAAGAAATAGCATGTTCACTTTACAGTCTAGAGAAGACTGACAAAACTGAAAGGATCATGTAACAGACATATGCTAGTGTCTGTCAAAATCCCTTCTGCAGACAACATCAAACTTTTACACTATCTCTTTTTATTAACTTTTAAAAGCAGATGCATGGATTTGATTTTGGATGGTGCAAATGGCAACATCAAGATTTTTTCTATAAAGGAGAAATTAATAGGATGTACTTCAGACATGTGCAAGCATCTTGATTTTTTTTTAAAATATTTTACAGATTGGCTCTAAATTAGAAGACTGGCAGAATTCAACTCTTTCTGGAGATGTAAGTATTTTTATTTGGACAAATTAATGGATTAATTTCAAAGTGGAATTCTACTAAGCAAAGTAATTCGGCACAGTTAAGGAATGGTATACTCTTGGCTCAACACCAGAAGCATTGTATAACCTTGAAAAAATATATAAAGCAAGAAGAGAAACAACATGTAGAAGAAGGAAAAAAAAAAGAGAGAGAAAGAAAATTAGAAAGCTTCAGGGGAAAAAAAAGTCTTAAGTTTTTTTTTCTGATGCATTCTAAATTCTGAAATTCTGTTTCAAGTTACAAAAGATACCCTCAGGCAGTGCAAACAATTAGATGGGACATACTTACTTGCGTGCCTCGCCCTGTGCTTGAGAGGTCTGTGATCCTTTTCTGAGTGCCGGTTGTCTTCTCCCTGCTCCGTGCCTTCTGATGAGATTGCAAAGGAGGGGAGGGAAGGAGGTGCCTCTGACTGCCCTCCTTCCACTTGAGAATCAACACACCCCCTCTCAGATAGAGACCTGGGTGCTTCCTTCTCCCTGTCCGAACAGTCTAGGATCACCTCCACCCTGGGGATAGATGGAGCTGCACCTTGGATCCTCTTGACCTCTTTGCTGCTAGAAAACTGGACTACTTTGCTTGACCACTGGATGTTGCCCTCTTTCACACCCAGGGGAACCGAGATCACAGGGCCAGTACCATCTTGTACACTGGGTCCTCTTCCTGAAGGGGTGCACTTTTCTGCCCCTAAGAGAGTCACAGCAGGAGCACTGGTGCCCTTATGCACATCGTTTGTGAGGGACAACTGCAGCTCAACCATAGTACCCGGCCTTCCTTCTTCTGTCTTCCCTCTGAGAGCAGCCTCCTCTGTCACAAGCACTTTGGAGGTGCCTATCACTTTAGGAGTAATTCTGTGGCTCTGTGTGGTCTCTTGTTTTGTTTCAGAAAAGTGTAGGTTGCTTTCTCTTGCTCTCTGGTGAGTCTCACTGCAGATCTCTGTGATGCATAAATCTCCATGGGGGATCTCTTTCGCTGTGTTTGTTTGCAGTGTGGTGCTCTCTCTGTAGTCCTCATTTTTTATGTTACCGTGCTTTCCATTTTCAGCACTCAAGTTTTCATTTATTCCACTGGAGGATCTGCACATACATAAACAAATAATTCAGGAAATTAAGCTGCTGTAAGCACAGCAATTGCAAGTACAGTTACAAAAGCAATTTTCGAATAGTATTTTTCCCCTGCATTAATTGTGGTACACACTAGCAGATCCGTTGAAGAATTTTCTTAGAATGTAGAGGTCTTAAATTTAAGCATCTTCATAGCTTTCAGTTCAGCAACAGGGATTTTACACTGCTGCACAAGAACTATGCTCCTACTGCCATCCTTCTACAGTGTTGAACGATGTCATTCCTAACATCAGTATGCTCTCACAGATATGTTTCTATTGTAGTGGTTCCAGACAAGTCCTGCCGAGACTTCTGGAACAATATTTCTTCATATTGCACATGTGTATGAGAAAATTAACTTTACATGACACCAGAAGAGTGGTTATTTCTTGTCTCCGTGGCTACTACTGCAACTGTTTTAGGCACCATTCTCACATACAGGTTCTGTCCCAAAGAGTTTACACTCTGAGAAGTAGCTAAGTACTGGATGAGGATCAGAGGGAGGGGGAAAAATACTTAAAATACAGATACAAAGAAGTCCTGTGAGGATCATCATCCTTATATGTCATGGAATAATTAAAACATTCTGGGCCTATTCCAGTGGTCCAATCAATAAAGGAAGTGAACCTATACAATATTCCCTAGTCAGTAAAAAATTAGCAAGTTTTAATTGGCATATATTACTCTGACTTCCTGAAGAATACTATAGACTTCAGTGTAGCTCTTTTGAACTATTCATTCCTCTGGCCCAGTTAGGCAGTTTTACTGGTGTTAGGACTCCTAGTATACTCTCTAGCTGCTTTTTTCTGTACTCTGGGACAGACTTATTACTATTAATTTGAGAAAACTCTTTTCTGTACAGCAAGATTGCAGAATGTTATGGAGGCTTTCTGCTGACTAGTAGGAAGCAAAGCACTTTTCAAGAAATGTGGAGATTTCTGAAATCAAAGCAGCTCCTGAGTATTCTGAGACTTTGGAACCCCGTACAAAGAAAGGCTGGAAGATGCAACAGAAGAAATAAATCTGTCAGTGCACTGAAGAAACTTCAGCATCACTTGCTTTTCTAGTCATGCAGCATACTGTTTGTCACAGTCTGAGTCTGCCTCAGATAGCACGAAATGTGTAACATCCATTAAACCACATAGGGAGCTACATAAAAGTCAGACAGATTTTAATTTAGGGAGCTCCTTGTGAGTGCTGCTGGATTCCATCATATTATGCTATTTGGATGATCAATTGCACTGCTCTGAAGTACAGATAAATTACAGAAATCTGTAAACATTTCCTTGTAAGATATGAGACTGGGGGCTGGGCCAACTAAATATTAGCCTTTATTGGTAGCTGAGTGATTGTGTGTATGCGTGAGAGAAAGATTTCCACCTTAAAAGGCCCTTGTTACTTATGGATATACTTCTACTCTATATAGACATAAATGTCTCCCTGTGTCAGGAGGCAGAATACTGGGTCCGGCCTCTATTTTGTCATTTAAATTTCTGTTTTGTCAAATTATTATTCTAGTTTCAGGTCTTTCCAGCTCACTGCAGGAACAAGATCCCTGGTGTAATTCCAGGAAGGAAGCAGAGCTCGTGCGCTCAGTACGGCAAGGTTTGTCTCAAGCCATGTTTTACTCCCTACATGGTGCATTTCATTTCGGTATGCAGAGAGCGCACTCCCTACTCGCCCCTAGACATGTTGTTTCTAGACTCAGCAGTAGCCCAAGAGTTGCTAACACTGATGCAAGAAGGGCAGGCTAGTGTTTCTGTTTCTGTCCCCGCTCTCCATGTTTCCTGGATACATCTGTTCTGCATTTGCTGGGAAGGTCACTGAGATGCTCCCCCACATGGCATCTGGAGAGTGCCCACTCTGCAGGATGTCTCTTTCCTCTGATCCTCTAGACCAAAGATTTTGTAGGCACTGCTGGTGAGTTACTGACTGTGCTTTGCAGGGGATTGAGAAAACTTTTTGTAGACATCACAGGCCAACTATCATTTTAAAAACTACTTTAAAATCCTGACTTTCCTCCTGGTAAGGTTAGTAAGAGCAGAATTAGGACAACAGCAAGCGTCTATGAAAATCTCATCCTTCATGCAAATAGCTTAGGAAGAGTTAGAAGCTTCCCAAGGTGAAATATTCTTCCCTGGCAGTGAAAGGTGCTTAGATACAAAGATCACCATTGGAAGACCACTTTAATTAGACATTATTCTTTCCACATGTTTTCCAGCATTTTCTTGAGAGAATGCTTAAAAATGGCTAACGAGGAAAAGAAGAATTAGCTTCTCATTGCTCTCAGAGGGTGCTAAGACACTTTCTGGAAAATCTTTGTGGTGGTAATGCTGAGGAGGGATACTACCCACAAAGGAGGTGGCAGGGGAGAAAAATGTTCCATTTTATTTTCTTGTACCCTGAACCACACTGACAGGAGGTGCTGGGAGCTGGGTGAGATGATCTGATGAGAAGAAATTCAGAGATTCTTACGGTGAATTCCTGTAGAACGTTTTAATCACTTTCTGAGTGCTGAGCAAGTACAATTTTCTTAACATTTCTAACAGACACTTTTATTCTGTAAGACTCTGAATGATGCAGGCTAAGCACTTTGGTTTGGTTCTGATTTTCGGGACACATCTTGCTGCTCATCATCCATTCAAACAGGACAAATGGAGTGAATGGAAGATGTCCTGTTCCTTTCAGCTAGAGCATACTGTGGCCTTCAGACCCACTGAAATACCAGTTATAGAACAGCAACAGGCAGGAGTCAAAGCACATGGAGCTATTTCTATGGCTGCAAAGAAGACAGCTGGTCAGCCACAAATACCATTTTTACAAGTGCAGTTCCAGTAGTCATGCTGTGAATTAAAAGCATAAGAATGCAGATATCACACGAGGAGCATTCAGATGGTACACTGCTGAGCTGGAATCAAGAGCTATGCACTTTGGAGAAGGTAAGCTGCAATCCTCAGTTATCACAGCTCCCCTGATCTCATCACATTGATCTGTTACTCAGCCCAAGACAACATGCACAGACAGGACATGCAAAATATCTGTTATAAATAAAGTTAGTATTCCTTGAAAACATCTTAGTCTGAAGGCAGATTGTGCTTGTGAATTACTAGATGCTTCAGAAAAGTTCCTTTCCACTGGCTGCAGAAACCACAAAGTAACTCCACGTGCTGTTTAGATGCCCCTGATAACCAGAGACAAGTGTCTTTTTGTTTTTTGTTTCCCAGCAGAGTTCTTTCAGCCTTTATAATGATGCTGTTCCGATAGCTGTTGTGATGAATCCTGAACCCTGCTATCCTCCTGGTCCTGCCTGTGGGACAGCAGACACAGGGAACTGCAGGAGCTCAGGGGGTGTCATAATTCCCTACAAGGATGTGGAAATCTCATTACTTTTCTTCCTCTTCTTGCTGGCCCTGAATGCAATTCAGAGCTCACCTCGTCTGAATTCACAGGGACTGTGGAGATGTGCTTATACTGTAGGTGATTCTGAACTCAAGACAGCAGGGATTACATTGACCGCGGTTAGAGAACAGTCACTGGAATAGGTTGTAGTGCAGTAAGCAGGAGTGCTGACTTGCTAGCAAATTTATGTGAAGCTTCTCTAAGAAGCTTGAAGCATTTTTAAAGAAAACTAAAATCCACTATCACTATTGAGACCCGAAGAGCTGTGACTTCCTCCACCTCATCTAGTATAGTGATAACAGCTACAGAAATAGAATTCATGACCTCCAGACCCTCTCCCCCTCCTGACTACTAATGCATTTTGCCACCCAAGAAGATCATTTGCCATGTCATCATCAAGGCATATCTGTGTAACACACTGTCTCCATCTGTGCAGCCTTTGCTTTCTGTAAGCCTCACTTCTCTATCTATGGGGAGTAACAACACTTCACTGCTTCAAAGGGATGGGAAGAAAAATGGAACTGAAGACTCCGCAGTATGCAGAATGGTAGTGGACACATTGTAAATATTAGGAATACTTACTAAGAAATAAAATCATTACATTTGGAGACCGTACTCTTAATTCTGTTCAAATTACATACATTAATTCCTTCAGAACAAATTCTCTGTCTTCCCTCCCTTTTCAATACAGACTAACAGAGTTACAGACATTAATAAAAGGACTATTGGGAGCCCACAGCAAAAGTCTGCAATGTGAGTGCATTCAAAAGCATCATCTTCTGTGTGGTTCACTGAACAGAATTGCACCAAAGCATTCTGAGCATTCCTGTACCTCTTGATAAGCATCTGCAGGACGTCAGTCAGGCTTTCCATCAGAACAATAACTTCAGCATAGGATAAGTCTCCACAAGGCTTGCCATTGATAGACACCACCTCATCTCCCTCACACAGTCCAGCCTTAGCTGCTTTGCTCTTGCTGCGGACCTACAGTGAGTCAAAGACAAATTCCAAATTGCAAAATTAGCGTTCAGTTGAAAACAGCAACAACTGTGTCTTCAACTTTTGTCTGTACAAAAGAAAAAGGATCAATAACTGATCATAAACACAAATTAATAACATATCCCAGTTGAGCTTAATACTGTTCTGGCCAATATTAACAAATACAAAAACTTCTTTACTGAGCTTGTGAGCTAGGTGTCAAACAGGCTGGAATGTTTTGGTTTATTAAAAGTAAGACACAGAAGTCTGGGACAATGACCAGTTGGACAGATTTTAGCAGAAGTGCAAAGGTTCTCATCAGGTTCTCTCCAAAGGAAGGACTATGAGGGATGTAATCTATGCCAAGATTTGAAAAGAAAAATGTCTAACTTCAGACTTCTCTGGGCAGAATGTCAGTATCTACATGCTGTTGGAGGGACACAGATCTCTGCTATGCTGGACACTTTTCCTTAGATGCCCAACTGTAGCTTTAGTTGCCAAACTATAAACATCTGAACCACTGGAAATCCTAAATCCGTGTTTAGTCATCTGAGTAAGCACCCAATTCATTGAAGTCATGCCTCCTGTGGCTTACCCTGCCCTGTTAAGTACTCATTCAAGAATCTTCTGCAGCTCAATTTTTGCTGTTTCACTTTTTTTTTCCACTGACGGCATGTCATAGCTTATCACAGTCTTTGTATAACAAAGCCTAGACAGCTTTAACACCACTCAAGGTATGCCATACAGTTGACTGCTATTTTTAAAGTACATATTTGGCAAACAGTGTGTTATATTAACCAGGATGCTTGCAGGAGTCTATTTTAGAATGACAAACACATACAAGGGCTGTCCTTGGGTACTTTGCTCCCAATCTTCTACCTGCTGGTGCAAGTACTTTGCCTTTATACCATATTCAGTTGGGGGGTGTTACTTCATCCTTTTGAATTCTCATAGCATTACCTTGAAAATGGTTAAAGAAGTTGTGTGGTTCTAACACACTTGACTCCAGGAAAGTCACATCTGATAGACTCCAGGCTGGAGCATGCATCTGTCCCAAGGAACTATCCCCAATGCACCAGTCCCATGGAACTATCCCCAATATACTATTAGGACACTGGGCTGGTACTTAAGATGCATCTGTGGGGGCAGTTTTGAAGGGTTTCTGAGGTCAGAGTGACAGGTGGATCAGAGAGTGAGACTGCACATGTCTTTCCTGCAGGGCCCTGTGCCTTCATTGTTTCAATGTATACATACTCACGTCATACTATGGCCTTTGGAGCAGTGGAGAAACAGAAGCCTGGTGCCTACAGAAGCCAGTTCCTACCTTGCAGTGAACATTGACAAATATGGAGTGGTATGCTGCTCCGTTTAGCTCCCCTCAGGCTCGAGCATAAACATCCTTGCACTTCAGGAAGAAATGGCAGATTAAGCAGTGTTTAGAATGTTTTATTTCATATGTGTGCTAGGATTTGGGTTGAGGGATGGTTAGTTTTTTACTTTGGAGAGTATGCTATTACAAGTTTAGACAACATCTTAGGCCTGGATGTGAATATTTCATGTGAATACGAGGAAAAAAATTAGAGTGGCTCTTCTTCAAAACATATGTGACCTCTGAAATAGCACAGTGTGATACCTAGATTGTTAGAAGAAAGCTTGTTTCTGTTCCTTAGTCTGGGAATTTGGGGTCAGTTCTGTCACAGATTACAGTTACAGCTGTCTCAGGCGAGGAACTGTTGCCCATTCCGTAACATCAGTGACTTAGGTCAAAAAACAGGAGTAGAAGTGTGCCATCTTGATTGGTCTACATGAATTCCTAGACAGCACAATCAATTTAATTGTTTTTTAACACTCTTTGGTACAATTCAGAGAAAATAGACAAGACATTTCCTTTTTAAATTTATGAAAGGGCCTCTCAGTCTACTTTGATACCTGTGAAAGATAATGATTGTGAGATACTGAGATTGTGGTGTGAGATATTTGAACCTTCATACAAAATCTCAGCCCCTTCTTTGACTAGTCATGCAGAAAAGATTACTGGAAGTCACTATACTCACTCTGACAACATTACAGTTCATGGGCACATTGAGCAAATTTCCTATTGGTATTGTATTTCCAGGTTTATCCACAGCAATCAAACCTTTAACAGGATTTTGCCATTGCAGGATCGTGCTGCACATGCTGTAGGGATGGATGGTTCTCCTGGCTGTACGTCAGCTTTATTTCCCACCTGTGCCTCCCAAATTTGATGTCTATTTAAAGTCACCTCAGTATTATTCTTTATTTTTTGGTGTTTTCAGTTAGGGGAATGAAAGGGAGGAGAGAGCCTTGACAAAAAATGAGCAAGGGCAGGCTGCTGCTAAGGTAGAAGTACACTGTTGGCATTTGTGTCATTTTAGCCTCAGGATATCACCAGACTACTCAGCAATATATAGACTGCCTTGCCAGGCAAGCTGTAGTTGTTTCTGGTTTTGTTTCACTGTAAACCCAGAAAATAAATAATTTACTCGTGTAAACCATTCTTTTCAGATTCCTGGGAAAAAAAGTAGAAGAGCAACAAAAAATCCCCCAAGAAGGTTTGTGGAAAGCAGAATCTTCCTGGTAAAGTAAGTGTTTAGTGAACATTTTTCTCTCAAAAGGAATTTTGGCAAAAGCCTTTGGTGAGCCCACTGGGAAAAAAAAATTGTTAGCAGAAAAACAACTTGATCACATAGGGTACAGTAAGAAACCTTTATCCCATTCTTAGGAATTTAAAATAAGGCAGATTTAGTTGTAAAGCAGAAGAGATTCTTCCAGAACTAGTGATGGCTCTTGCCTTACAGTGCAGCCCACTTCCTCAGTTACTTGATTGTCCTGTCTGCCTTGAGCCAGAGTTTTCTTTAGAAAAGTGGATTTTCCTGTAAAGCTTGTGAATGAGATCTCACTGCTAAAAAAATATATATGGAAATATTTTCTTAGTTTTCGGGCGCTTGCAATAGTGGTATAGCACAGCAAAGTTGAGCCTGCCACCATTAGTGCTGAACTTGTCAAGACAACAGCTGCTCCTGGGGCATACACCTGTGGGGTTTTTTCTGCTCCCCTTTGGTTAGGACTCTTCCTTTTTTATTATGCAAGTGCTGTGTCACATGTTTGTTGGAGTGCTTCAGTTTGCTTCAAGTCACAACATATCCTATGAAATGACAATGAAGATGTTTACTCTGGATTCCATACGGTTTGAGGAAGTCTTTGTGCACAGTGTATCAACCCTGCAGCAGTCTGACCTTAGGCAATCCTGTGCATGCTCTGCCCAGAAGGAGTTCTAGATTTCTGATTTTTCAACAGTATTAAAGTGTTGCATACAAATAAAATCTTTAGGTTATTCTGAGCCATTTGTTATAATATTCTCTAATTTCAGGTGTTTATGTCACTGTTGCTAGAGCACATGAAAAGCAGCACTGGATTGTTTGGGCAGTTTACCCAAAGTATGTCATTTCTTTTTGTTTCCACGCTACTCCTCTGTCCAGAACTTCCCGCTATCAGGAGTGCCCCTTGCTGTTTAAAATGTCAAGTGCTGAGCAATTCCTCATTGCAGTACTTAGAGGGGGCCCACAGGAAAGACAGGAAGGGCCTCTTTATCAGGGAATATAGTGATAGGATGTGAAATAGTGTGTGAAATAGTGTTTTTAAACTGAAAGAGAGTATATTTATATTAGATGTAAGGAAGGAAATCTTCACTGTGAGGATGGTGAGACACTGGAACAGGTTGCTCGAAGAAGTTGCAGATGCCATCTCCCTGAAAGTGTTCAAGATCAGGTTGGATGGGGCTTTGAGCAGCCTGATGTAGTGGAAGGTGTTCCTGCCCATGGCAGGGAGATTGGAACGAGACGATCTTTAAAGGTTCCTCTGTCACAGAGATGGGAAATTTTCGTTTGTGAAGAACTTAGCTTGAGTGCTCAGTGTTTTCTGAGTGCTGTGGAGAAGTCAGGATCCCACTGTGAAACTGCATAAGCAACAGCAGCACTGCTCCCTAGAACAGAAGGCCACAGGGACTAGTGGGAGGCTCCTCAGCCCCTTGCCTGGTGTCTACTCACAAGCAGCTGCTGCAACATGGCACTGAGGGCTGTCCAGAAGCTTTTCAGTAGCACCTGTGAAAACAGGCTGGAAACCGTGAGTAGGATCTGGGTGCTGTGATGCACTGGTTACAGGTCACATCCCAAAGGCACAGGTATATAGGGGAAAACGTGGGGCAGTAACTCACTGTAGTTGATGGTAGCTGTGGGATGCTGCTGAGACTGGAGTAGTCATGGGTGCCTGCAGCACATGGCAGCCTCACTCATCTCTTAACCACTGAAAGATAAATAAACTGAGAGGTACACAGTGGCTGTGCTCATGCTAGTGTGGGGCAAAGGAGGGCATTTGTGGAGCAAGCTAATGCTGAGTGCCCAGCCTTCATGCTGTGTATGCTGTAGTGTTCTTACTTTAAGCTGGCTCTAGTCTCATCTGTTACCTGGAGACTCCTTGTCAGGTAGCAGGTGTTAGATCTGCTCCTTTGATTTAATACAAAAGCAGTTGAGCTTGTACAACCCCAAACTGTTCCGTGCTATTGAAACAACATCCAGTAAATCAGGGCAATAGGGAAACTTGCTTCAAAAAATGTCATCCTGATGGATCTTCAAAGCCAAAGTAGATGCACCTGTTACTTGTTGTGGCTGCACAGACAGCAACTGGGGCTCAGCTTACCAGCTGATGATCTTGGGGTTGTGTGTGAGCCCTATAATAAGCAGATCAGAGAGCTGAGGTATGTTGAACCTGATAACAGGGTCAGTGAGTCGTAGTTTATAAGTGAGGCAAATAAACTTGAGGGCACTCTGCAGTCCTGGTTTTGTACAACTACAAAATTATTGATATTTCACAGTCTTGCTTTAGCTGTAACTTTTGGGAAGCATGTAATATATCTTAATCTTATTGTGGTGTGCTGCTAGAAGTACACAGCTGTGTCCAGGATGTGGGTCGAGGTGGGATGCTTCAGATCTGACTCAACAATTGCTCAGACTAAGCAACCAACCTGAGAAAATGAACAGTCTGAACATAATAAACAGGATCCACGTAGCCTAAACATTTATCTGTTGAAGTAAGAGTTCTGTGTCTTTAAAGTAGACATATACTTATATATATACTTGCACAGCGATATTCTCCATTCAAAGGAAGCTTTCCAAACCGCAAGTTATCCTCACAGCTACTTGCTGGTCCTTCAGCAGTTTCCCAGCAGCTTTTAGATCACAGAACAGGAAATACTGCATTGGATGCAGTGGAAAGACTTCTCTGCTGTTTAAGATCCCTTGCACATACAGAGTAGTTTCTTTCATTGAGAAGACTGTATTCAGTTGAATATCCTATCTGATTCCTAAAGCCTCTTCTCAACTGTTGTATGGTCTTTGAGGCTTGAAGCTGGTTTCAGTTTACCTTATTTACACATCTGTGTCCTCAGTGTTAGTCCTGAGTCTTTGATGGCTGGCCTTATGTTTTGTTATGATGAAATGTCTTGCCCAAAATAGCACAGATGACCAGGCAAACAGGATTTCTGTAGATCAGTTGTCCATCTTCATTATTGTTTACTACCTCGTTTATGTCAGCTGCAAAGTTTATGAGCAGTCACTTTGTGTTTTCTTTTAGACCGATAATTAAACATCAATAACAAAGGGTGGAAGGATATGTCCTTTGACTGCTGTTATGCCTCTGCTGAATAATGATTTCCAAATTAAGCTTACTTTCTCAGGCCCAGCAACTAGCCAGCTTTTAAAGCAGTATTTGTTACTGCTATAGCAAACTGCCTTTAGACATCTTACCATCATCACTGATCCAGATCTGTGTTTAAGAAACATCTACTAAATAAAATGGTCACTGACTTTAATCATGGGTTTACACCCCTTAGTGTGTACTGTCACTTCAGTCTCACCGGTAACTACTAAGTTAAACAGCTAAGAGTTGTTTAGATGTGGCTAGTGTTGAGGTCTCTCACATTTTCCCTCTCAAAAGTAGTGACCTGCTTTCTGTTTAGAAAAGCATTGTTAGCTTTCACATTACAGAGCCTTCCCATTACACAGAAGTTGTGTGCTTTATTTTTTATACGAGCAACTTCTGTCTCATTGCAACTTTACATGATTTTCTTCATACAACATTAAGATTTTACTATCTCTCTTCATAGATTGGCTGGGAAATACCTGAGTAAGCATTATTGGATTTTTAATTTAAGGAGGTTTCTAATTGCTTTCTTCTTGTTTTCCCAGATTATGTCGTGTGATCCTTACACTAAGTGTGAGGTGGGAATATGCAGGTGGAAAGCACAGTTTCAGCTTCTCACTTGATGCCAGCACATTTGAAGCACAAGTGTCAGTTTTATCTATTTGTGTTATGAAATGTTTCTGGACACAGAAGTACATTATGAATGAAGTTGCTGTTGTAACAGCGTTTGTAGTGAAGTGAATGGGTTTTAACTTTAAAACCCATCAATTCAGTTGCCAAATAGCTTCTGGCTTTACTTACCAACTCACAGCTAAAGCAAAGCTCTGCTCATGGTTTACTCCTGTAAAACTCCATGGGACGTTCTTGCAGAGGGGTGGTGGTACCATCTAATTATTGATTTACTTATCGTTTAACTCTGTCTCCAGTCAGTCCTCCAGTTGCACTCTTCACATTTCTTGAGTGCACTGTTTTGGTTTGGTACCTGTTGTCTCCTCCCCATAATGTGAGAACTATTCCCATATAGGTTCTGTTCTCTTCATAATGTATTCAGCAAATGCAGTTTGGTCCAACTTCTTGCACATACTGTTGTGGGAGGGTCAAAGAACACACTTAAGCATTTGTATATTAACAGAGAACTTGTGCCATTTTGAACCAGAGAGCAGACTGATCTCAGTGAAAAGAAAAGTCTACTCAAATTCCCCCAAGCTTTGCCTAATGTACTAGTATCATCTTGCTAGTGGCTGCCTTTCCCTGGCAGAAATCCAGAGTTAGCAGCTGAAGAAGGGATGAGATAATGACCTCTGAAATATTGATCTGGTATGCTGGCAATGCAGCAGATTTCCCAGTAGAGAGCCTGGGTACAGCAAGTCTGTTACTCCTTTTGCACAACACATCTAGTGTATAGCTTGGATATGGGTTATCATTTTGGTGGGTGTCCTACTACATACTTGTAGCTGATGTGTCAGAACCAAAATGTTGTACTGATTTTCTTTCTTTACTAGTGCTGCTGGTGAATAGGTGAACATGTGTCAAGAAAAATGATGCTGTTGCCTCTCAGTAGTCTGGCTGTGCATTGTCTGCTCTACTTCCATTCCCCTTTCCTTCTTGCCCTGCTTGAACAGTGACTGGCTGTGTGCTTCCTGGCTTATTTTTTAAATCCTAACTGACTTTGATCTCTCCATGAACACTGTAGCTATGTTTCATTTCTTCTTTTCCACCACCCCTGTGCAGAGAGAGAATTGAACTGTCAGTACTTCTTGGGGATTGAGAAAATAATGCATTTTTATGAGTGCTTTAGTACACAGGTAGCATCAAAGTCTTTTAACTGCAGAGTAGCTTGTGCCCTGGAGTAAAGAATTTCTGTGATGATAAATTTACAGGAGAATGAATGGGGAATAAAAATATCTGTATTATCTGCTACTGAACAATGTAAGGCAACACTGGAGGTACTACATTAGATAGTCTTTGTGGTAAACATATCCACTGCTTTATCTTGGGTTGAACTCGTCACTGATGCAGCAGTGGAGCTGCTATATACTTGCACTGCTATGTGGTCCTTAGACCAGACCAGGCACTAGGTGTTTCCCATAGAAAATTGCACAATTCTTACACCAAACTTCAATCAAAGGACAGGTGAATGAAAGGTGAAAAGCAGAAAATGACATTTGAATGTACTTCTCCTTTAGTGGTACTAAGATAATAACAGGGTGTATGCATGCTGGTACAAAGAGAACAGCATTTCTAGCCTAGAATTTCTAGCTGCTGTCTAGCTTGCTGGTAGAAAGCAGAAAATGTATGTGAGAAGTAGCTAAAAGCTGAAAAGCTTTCAGACCTACAATTCAGTTTCTTAAACAGAAGGGAAGAATAAGAAAAAGAAAAAAGTAGATTCTTTTTCTGTTCCTTCACATAAATGAGAGGGGAGGGGGGAAAGGCCATATTCTTCCTCTTTTTTAATTGTGAGATAAATGGATATGAGGTACATTATAGTCCATTCTGTGGAGTTTGTATCACATGATGCAGTGCTGTAAACCAAAGATATAAGGAGTAGCTACAGGACTGGAAAGTGGGATAACTCAATGATGGAAGATGGTGAACAGATACGCCTGAACCATGCCAGAAATTGACATCCTCTTGGAGGAGGAGCTGCAGGTGCTGGGGGGCAAATGGAATCAGATTATTTGCAGTTTTCTCATAGGACAACTTTTGGCTGCCCTTGGGCACAGGCCAGAGCAATAGTAGAGAGTGCATCATCCCAGGAACATCACTGGGAGTTTCAGACCACTTTGAGCACCTTTCTTACTGCAGGTCAGAAGTAGTAAGGAACAGCCTATTTGAATAACACTATCACCAGCTGGAAAGTTGCCCAGTGTTGTGATAAGAGCAGTGCTGAGGTGTGAAAATCTGTCTTGGTGGGGAAATGGTGAGCTTGGAGGGAAAGAGATTGCTGGAGGCTTTTGTGCTTTCCTCAGCTTAGTCCAAAGGACTCTTGTGTAATTTGGTGATTTATCTTGTGATCTGCCTTTTGGACTAAGCAATGTGTGGGAGGGGAACACATGAAGGGTATGGGGGTTTTGGGGTATGGCAGGGCTGCAGGGAAGACTGGCTTATAATTAGTGACATACAGACCATAAATCCATCCTACTAGCAGGCAAATGAACCACTCAGCTACTAGTGTGCACTTTGTCAAACCCACTCATTCCTAGCTTCATATCCTGTATCAATTACTCTATCCCGTGTGGCTCCCCTGTCTCATTTTCCCTCTATTGGTCATCTGCCCAAATTCTCTTGATGTGGGAGGATAGGGAACAGGCATAGAGGGAAAGGAGGGAGGGAAGGTTTTCATTACAAATCAAGATAGGAGATGACACTTTTAATCCTTAGAGCAAAACTACTCCAGTGACAGTTAAAATGAAGTCATTATTCAGTCTCCTCAGTCCATTCCCTGAAATGGTATTGTTTGTGACAATCCCCTAACATTATGTCATGAGTTTGCAAATACACAAGCATGGCATGTGATCGTCCTCCCCAAAGGAATAGCAAAGGCAGCACCAAGAAATAAATGCCACCTTGCAGGTTTCTGTTTCAGCCAAGGCTGCAGCTATCACTGTCAGTGATGTCAAGGTTATACCCAAATGTGTGCCTGATGATGTATTTCTTGCTACTTGCCTCACTGCCAAGGCAGCAATTCAGTCAACATGAGAAGGATCACAAAGAGGTAACTAGAAGCACTGCCTCACCTCCAATGGAGAAAGCAGTGACACTGTGTTTATTGTGAGAGCTTTCTGCACCTGCAACGCTCAGCATAATTGGGCCAGATCTCGAATTACAGGGTAGGGGGCTTTGGGGGCTGCATTAGCACAAATGAGTCAGGTTGTTCAATGAAACCAAATAACACAAGCATCTGGTAAATGCAGCATGTCCATAATACACATTAAACAGTTATTCTGTCGTGCACAAAATGACAATGCCTGATCTTCAAAGGAAAGCACAAAGCTCCAAGTCATTGGAGAATTATGAATTAAACAGTGGCCCAAACTCAGCTGAGAGCTCAATAAGGACTGAGTTCCAGCTCCTATTGCTTGCAGTCATCTTTAGATGGACTGTTCAACTGAGTAAAATTTGCAGTTAGACTAAAGAGAATGGTCCTCTGTGGAAGCTAGTAGCTTCATGTACCAGGATTTCACATTAGCTCCACCATGTTGCTGTCTCTTGAACTGTTTCTATTTCTTTCACTTCTCAAAATAAATCAGCTCTTCTTTCCTGGAAAGTTCTCTACTGACTGAATTTCAGAATTGCCTCTTGCACTGTTTCACCCATTTTCACTATGCCCTGGCATTTCTCTACTTGACTGATTCCTCCTATCTTAGTTTATGGACAAATTTGTATTGGCTAAGGCCTTTAGCATTTCAGACTGCAAACTCAGTTATCAGTCTTATGATTTACTTAGCATTTACTTCATGCTTCTGGTGTGATGCTTTGAAACAATCTTTTAAAAATGAGGGCAGTATCAGGCCATGCCATCTTGGTTCTCAGAAAGGAAAGCCCTGCTAAGCCAGGTGAATGTTTTGTGAACACAGATACGTAGGTTCACGTAGAGGACCTGCAATGACGTCTGGCTGCTGTCCTGGACAGCTCCTTTTTTGTGACTTGGGGAACTTGGCTGTTCAGCAGCCTCACCTCTCCCTGGTGGCTCAGAATAGTCTAGCCAGGAAAGCAGCAATGGTGACTGGGAGGGCAGATATACACCAAAGATATCCACGCCTATCACAGGAAGTTAATGGTCTACTTCTGGTTTAGTCTCCCGACAGAGGAGACTAGATGTGCTAGAGACCCTAATGAGGGGCTGGAGACTCTCAAGATACACTTCCCAGGCCTTCAGGGAACTGGAGGACAAAAGTATTCCTTCCATGGACTTTGCCATTTGCCCGATACCAACAGTGAGCAAGTTATTTAAACCTCTGCTTTTAAACAAATAATTGAAGCCCATAATCTGCCATGAAAATTTTCTTATCTGAGTCTCAATTTCTTTTTAGGCTTGCAATATATTCAGAATTTACCATGGTTTAATTTGACCAAGCTTTAAAATGGTCATAGCTGAGTTAGTTCTTTTTCAGGGGCTTGGTCTGAAATGGCTTTAACCCAAACTCATTATAAAATAAATAAGAAAGAGCATGTCTATTGCAAAGATGCACTTTGTTGCCCTCTCAGTCTTTTCTTGTGTAGGCAGGCCCTGAACCCATTGCCAATTTGTGCATGTTTCATAAATTTAACATGAGGGTTGATATTCCTGGACTGCCTCTCAGCTCTCAAATAAAATACTGTGTAAGTCTGTAACAGAATTTGTGTGGGGCTAAGCAGAGTAGAACTGAACTATCTTGCAAGTGCAGCATGAGATTTGCCCTGACACTGAAAGCTGAGAGATTCCCTCCTAAGGCAGGCTAGAATCATATACCTATCTCCTCCTTCAGATCAGCACTCACTTGTGTTTGTTCATCTGGAAAGAACAGCACTTTATACTTCATGTTAAATATGCTGCTAGGGAATAGCACCATGAAGAAAGAGTAACTTCTTTGGGCTTGTCAAATAGATGTATAACAGGTAGTTGTAGTCAGAACATTGAGGAAATACTATTTTACTCAGACTGTAACTGTGGAAGCTGAGCCAGAAGTCTGGCTCCCATGTCAATAGTGCGTCTGTGGCCGCTGCCCTTGCACAGTCATGTCTGAGCAAGCCTGACACAGAGGTGCTGAGCTCTGTTTAATACTCCTGGACTTGGTGCTCTGAAGAATTAGACCTTCTATTCTTACAGTCTCCAGTTCAGGCATGCTGGCAGAGTTGGCTTTTTGCATCCCTCACTTTAATAAGAGCAAGATGTCAGCATCTTCAAAAGCGGGAGGAAGAGATTTTGTATTCCTGCTGCCCTTTTCTTTCTGTCTGTTCCCAAGAGGAATGTCTGTCTGAGAACCGGAAAAACTGAGAACCGGAAAAACTGCTACACTGATGTCTGAGATTGCTGCTTGCTTGTTTTCATCAGCCCTCCTGTCTTCAGTGCAAGTGTTGGGCTTAACTCAGGGTATCTCGCCCAGCCAGGCATTCTGGGAAAGGCTGGCAGTTGTGTATGAGGGTGGGGGTGGGGAGAAGAATGAGTGTTATTTTTGCAGAGCTGTAAATCCAGCACCTTTTGCCAATGATGCATTCTTTTTTCATGGCTTGTTTCTAAGCAGGTATTATTGCAAAGCACTGGGTGCAAACAGACTCTCATTTACTCCAAGTTCAGAACAGGATGGGTCGTGTGTTTTGCACACTTGTGGGACAGGTGTAAAGGAAATCCAGAGTGCTCTTCCCAAAAGCTTCAGCTTGAAATGCAGCAGTTTCCATGCTGCCTGGAGCTTCAATGTCAAACAGGTTGCTATTTTTAGAGAGACATTCTACTCAAAGAGCTATATAAGGCTGTGCTGGGGAGACCATTACTTTTTTAGAATATAGGAGAATACCTGTTACTCAGTACAGTTACTTTTAATATTCTAATTTCTTTCAAGTTCTTGAAACAAGTGCTTTAAGCCAGTAAAAACATCAGAGAAAGCTCTTTGTCGTAAGTGATGATGCAAGAGGGAAGAGGTAGTTCCAAGCAGAGTTTGGTGCCAAAAGATGTCCTATGCTGACAGGTGACAACACCAGGAACACCCAACAAATTACCACCATGTCCTTCATGGGAAACTAGGTAAAACTTGATGTTACAGATTCAGTCTTTCCAACTACAGTTTCATAGTTATTCTGAGTACAAAGTGCACCTAAAGTGACTGGGTACTGCAGAAAAACGATCAGATAGAGGAGTCAGGGGGGCTAAGAATAGTAGTCACAGTTAGTGACAGAAGAATGGAGCAGTGTCTGAAATGCTGACTTGCTAGGGAGGTTTCTTCTGAAACATATTTTGTTTCTCACATAGAATCATCACGCAAACACATAACTGTTACCTTTCAGCCATATTTTTATATGAATATATAGGGAAAAGTTCTGAGCAGAGTTGGTTATATCTCTGTTCTGATTTAACTTTCTCCATGTAATTTCTGCTGTGGTTTTGGAAGGAACTGTTTGGCTTTCAGGGAATAATTTGCCTATGCAGCATGCGAGACTTTCTGGTCTGGCTGAACTTTCAAAGGCAACTCAGGTAACATTGGCTTTAGGAGCTGTTGTCAATGTTAGCACAGCAGTTGGGGCCAATATGGTATTGCTTGAGTAAGGACTGGATGAAGTAACTGAGCTAAATTAAGGACAGTGGATCCATTTCTGTGGTAGTCTGACACATCTCCTGTGATGAACTCTAGCTGTAGGCAGGACTGAACTAATACTGATCTTAACTTCTCTTGGGTTTCTGCATCTGGTTTTATATTGTCTAGCTAGCTGTGACACAACTTATTTAACTTCAGGTGAATAAAATTATGAACAACTCAACTATCTGAATAGGAGTGAAAAAACATAGCAACTGGAAGTGATGTCTGTATTGCAGCAACATAAAGAAAGAGCAGTCTGGTGTTATGCAGAAGATAAGGCAGGGCAGACTAGTCAGTGCAAAGCAGGAGCACAGGCAACAGCTGCTGAATAGACTGAACTGGGGAAATTCCTTCATCCACTCACGGCATTGGAGAAGGAATAGAAGGAGAAATAACACTCTCTGCTTCAACGTTTGTTATTCAGAAGAAATAATTTTTTTGAGATTGAAATGTGGCCTTGAGTAACCTGTACTAGTGGTAGGTGTCCCTGCCTATGGCAGGGTGTTGGAACTAGATGATCCTTGAGGTTCCTTCCAACGTTACCATTCTATGATTCTATGATTCTATGTGCTTTTAGAATGCTTTTGAATACATTGACATACTAGCACTGTCCTGTTACTAAAAGTACAAGCAGCAGGTGTTTGTGGGAACTACTGCTTTACCAAACTATTGTGCACACAGGTACTTTTGCAGATTTATTGTGAAATCAGCTTTAGTTCCTAACTGTAATAGGTTTGAATAGAGAGCAGGAACAGAACAATTAGATATCACTGCTGGCACTGTGAGCATTGTTATGGTGTCAGTACTGGGCCTGTGCCTAAAGGAAGGAATTAGAACGGAAGGAGATGGGTCAGCTGGAGGGGTGGGTGGACTGGAGAGGCAGGGGAGCTGTCCCAGCTTCCCAAGGAAAGAGACTGGGAAGAGATGGGATAGCTTCAGGGGCAGGTGAGCTGTCCTAGCATGCCAAGCACAGAGATGGGATAGCCGCAGGGGCATTTGAGCTGTCCCAGCATTCAAGCACAGAGATGGGATAGCCGCAGTGGCATTTGAGCTGTTCCAGCATTCAAGCACAGAGATGGGATAGCCGCAGTGGCAGGTGAGCTGTCCCAGCATGCCAAGCACAGAGATGGAATAGCCGCAGGGGCGGTTAAGCTGTCCCAGCATCCCGAGCTTTTCCCGGCGCAACACCGCCCCGCAGCGGCAACGGCTGAGAACTGCATTCCTGAAGGACCCAGAACTGCAGTGCCAAAGGAGCGGGAAGGGGAGTCCAGCGCGAGATGTAAAGAATGTAAGGTAATTTCATGGATTAATCGCTATAAACTGATGGAACTTAGTCATAATTCCACGTTATGATTCTGCTAAAGGCCTTTTGCAATGTCATATTCATTCCTGGAGCAGTGCCACAGAAAACTGCTCTTCATCCTTCCGAGCCTGTGTCGAAGCACTCAACTCTGCTTTGAGCTGAAGCTTTCTTATCCTGCTTTTCTGTGAAGTACCTCTACACTTTCTCTCGGCTCACTGAGAAAGCACCCAAGAAATCTTCCCGTGGCTGCCCCTCTTTCTTCTTAAATGTCATCAGTACTGCTGGCTTACTCTGCAGCACAGACATGTTCCTAACTTGATCCACGTCGCAGCTGTCTCAGGCAGGAATCCCAGGCTGCCTCTCCCCAGTTCCTAAACAGTTTCCTTCTAGGATTAAACAAATCTCTACACTGTTTCCCAAACAAGCAGCTGCTTGAGATTTTAGATGTTCATGCTGACTTTCGTTGGTGATGTGTTCAGGTGGCAGTGAGCCATATCCTTGTCCTTTTTATTAAAGGCCCTAGTGATTTTGTGGTGTTCTACAAGAGTTTAGAAAAGTGCATTTCATGTGCTCAGTCAGTTGTCTCAATGTACTCTCAATTGACTTTCTCAATGTATTCTCTATTAACAGAATATCCTGTTCTGAGATTTTGCTGAACAGTTCACTAACATATTCATCCATGCAGATAGTAAATATTTGGACAGAGCATCAAATTTTCTTGATATGGAGGAAGAGATTTCCTATTCTGAGAACTGTGTTAGAAACCATTCGGTAATGTGTCAGCAGAAAATGTGCAGCACAAAGCTCAGGGTGGGGAGTTTCCTCTGATTGTCTTTGAGACCACCAAGGTAACAATGGTATTAATAGTTGTGTGTTAGGTTTTAGTGGAAAGCTTTACTGCTAGTACAAAGTTTAATTCTCCTTAGGAAGCAGATGGGACTAGTGTTTTCTTATTAGAGGCTTTCAAGTCAGATTGTGTTAGAGATGGTTTTGCTCTCCTCTCAAGCAGCAGAGGGCAGTGAATGCACTGCGCGGAAAAATGCAAAGGTCTGGTCCTAGGAAAATCATTAATCTCACTTTTTTTTTTTTTTTTTTTTTTACTTAATGGAACCTATACAGGCACAATTAGATAAACTTATTTTCTTTTTAAAAAGTAACTGTTACTTGCAATCCATTTTGCCGTTTGCTACCCTGCATATATAGCTTAAAACTATCCTATGGATTTTGAGATTTTGTCCTGACATATCACAAAAAGGAGCAGAGAAAACAGGCAGAAGGAGTAAGAGTGGGAAATAAGGGCAAAATTAAAACTCAGGCAATGTAATACTGAGGACACAAATAATACAATATCTGCAGCTATGGTTCTGGATGGCTTTTGTAGTTCTCCTTATTTGAATATGTTTTAATAGAAATGAAATATGAACAGTAAAAGGAGCTCAATTAGGGCAAAGAGGAGTTAAAGGAAATAATAAAATAAAACTAAACCCCAGTCAATATAAAAAGGCAGAAAGCTTGGGACTTCTCCTCATCAAAAGTCTCACTCTCCCCAAAACTGCTGAGTTTAAAATTCAGTTTTTCAAAGAGGAATATTTTGATGTGGAATATTCAAGTAGCTATATTGAGAACCATCCTAAAATAAGCTGAAGGTGTAGCGTGTTCACATTGCACGTTAAATGTATTGCTACTTAATCAGCCAAAACCATTCTCACATTTCTTAGTATGGTTTGTACAGTCTGTTTAACAGCAAGATTTAGAAGTTTGGTCTAACTGAGATAGGGACATTGCATCTTTTTTTTTTTGTCCTCACTTAAGTCCATTTTGATACAGCATTTTTTGTCCTCTGTCTTCACACATGTTATTTGATGTGAGGACATAAGGGTTTTCACCAAACCTCTCTAGGCAGGAAAAAAGTCCCCATGGGACTGACTATTGGCTATTATCATTAATAACAGATCTCTTGTAGCTTCTGTATTTCCTTACACAAAGCATACCACACTTTATTGCCACAAGATTCCATCTTTGATTAGAAAACTGTTAATGTTGTGCTCATAGACGCCAGGGAAGAGTTTTTTCTTGCAAGGCTTTCAAGGCATTATCATTATTATCTGGCTGGACTTAGCAAGGTTAGATCCTTTAGAAAACAGAACATGTCTTGCTGACAGCAGTTCAACTACAAAGGTTTTGAAGAATGCTTGGTGTGTTTCTAAACTAAATAAGGAAAGACTGGAGCAGGAGGTAGGTGGTAGGGTTTTTGTTGTTCCTTGGTCTTTTTTCTTCAGGAAAAGGGGAAACATGATCCTGGAACATATTAATGGGACAGCACAATCTGTAGAGCATGGGAGATAATTATTTGTCTCTGGCACTGTGAGTGATTGTCAAGTTCAGAAAGATGTGTGCAAATTGAAAAGGGTGCAAAGTAGATCAGCACATGTACTAAAAAAGACAGAAAAGGTGACCTATGAGAAAGCTGTAGAAGAATTTGGTGTATTCAGTCCTTCTCTTTCGTTAAAAAACAAAACAAAGCAAAACAAACACCAACAAAACAAAAACAACAAACAAAACCCCACAACTGTAGAGGTAGGAGGAAGAATTTAACCTCTTCACCACAGGAAATCGTCATAAGAAGGCAGTACAATTATTTATTCATTTAGGTTAAAAACATTAAGAAACTTTACAGCAAAGAAAATTTCAGCTCTTATTCGATATTTCTGAGGACCATGAAAGACTTTGCTAAATTAAGGATCCTGGAAACTCCTTCACTGGAGGATTTTAGAAGAGTTTGATCAGATTTATGTCAGGGCTGCAAGCTGCTTTTTCAGTGGTTCTCAAGTGGATTTTTAGATATGGGGTCAGTCTGGCTCAAGTCAGTGCAGTAATCTCTCAAGGTGCAAGCGGTCCCATCTGAATAGCCTTATGGCAAGGGGGAAGCACAACCAGAAGAGCAGTTCAACAGGACCTTTGCAAAGCTGCAGCTGCCACAGTGACTGAAAAGGCCCATACAAACATATCTTGAACTGTACTGGAAGCACAGCCTCGTTACATCTCAGACATATTTGTGAGGGAAGCAGTGCCTTTAACACAAACCCTTGAAAATTACAGCCAAAGGAGGACCACTTTACCTCTGTGTCTGAGAAAATGGCATCAAAGAAGATAAAATGCATTCCCTTCTGGAGCTCCCTAGACTCCATAAGGTCCAGACCTGCACCTGGGTCAGAAAATCCTCATTACCAATACAGGCAGGGGGATGAGGTGATAGAAAGCAGCCATGCAAACAAGGACTTGGGAGTTCTGGTGAATGAGAAGCTGGACATGGTTTCAAGTTTAAACGTTTAGACTCCTGTTAAGGACAGGTGTCAGAATCTTTGTATTCAAAGGTACAGCATATAACAGCAAGAGATGAGGAGAATTTGCTGCATACAACCTTAAACACAGACATTAAGAAGTTTTCTTGCAATTAATCACTGAATAAGAAGCATCTGGTTCTGAGTGGAGTAAATTTATGAGGGAAATCAGAAATGAGATGACATCTTACAGCAAGGCTGTATCTTAACATAAACAAATAACTCTTCTATTTCTCTTGGAACTCTGCTGTCCCAAGCCAGATATGAGAACAAACAAGGCATTAGTTGTATTTCCCAGTATTGAAGTCCCTTAAAGCAGTCTACTGGGAAAAGTGGGTCTGAAAACCACTGGCATTGTTTCAGCCTAAGCTATTGGGGTTGTGATGAATTAAAAAGGATAACATTCTAATTTTAGTAGAGTTTTAAGTAGACTTGTGAGAACTCAAAGGAGGATTGAGCTTGCTTACTCATATGGAAATTGCTGTTAGTTGTGATTTTTTTGGTTTTTTTCCCTTAGATTTGATGAATATTGATTAGGACATTGAGATATACCCCACTATCGTATCAGCAGATAAAATGACTAAAGAAGGCCTTCAAAAGGCAGGTATCTTTCCTTCTAGCCCTCAGTATGGCCCAAGAGAGAGGAGCTGCAAGTGCAGTTCTAGCAGGGAGCTTGACAACCATCGTGGTGATCCTTTCATGTTACTTGCTTCACCATGACAGATTGCACCCAGTAAGTACATGAGACCTCCTGCTCCATTCCCTCATCAGGAGTTTATGTTAGAGAATGTAAAGCGTGATAAGCTGGATTTGCCATGCAGCTGGAAGAGGCATTGGCTGTAGAATCTAAACGTTTTGCAGGTACCCAGGAAATGGCAGGGCAAAGGAAATGTCTTGTCACTCACTATCTAGGTAATGACCACCACTGCCAACCGTCTGTAGGAAAATCTCTCTTTACGCAGATTTTGCTTGTCAGATCAAACATCTGCCCTACTTTCCACTTAAGGCACCTCTAGCAGTAGTTTGTTGAATCAGCAGTATTTGCTTTGTTTAAAAGAAATTAGTCAACCCCATAACAAAACATTCCTCACTGTTTTTCCTTCGTCTGTTTAGCCAAATGTGCAGGCTTATTCTTCAAGAACAGACTCCAGCATTTCCAAAAGCTAAAAGGTCAGCCTGAAATCTCACAGCCTACTTACTGTACAAAAACCAAGCAAGGAAATGTTCAGAAAGTCTTTGGAGAGCATTAGCCTAACATATAAACTTGCAGCCACTTCAATCCCATAGCTTGTCTTGTTTCTTTCTTTTTTCACAAAACATGTTATTAATACGAGTTTCTTCATTTCCTGGAATCTCCAAATGAAACAGACTTAAGAGATCACTTTTCTAATTCTTCCTTTTTCCACAAAGAATGGAGATACCAACTTTGAGGTGAACCTATGTGGGCTGTTCTAAACAGGTTGGATTGGTTTTATTTAATGGTGAAATTAGACTAGTCCTTAAACTGTATTTTGCCATTAAATACCTTTTTTGATGTGTTTTTAAGGTAAACAGACGAGGTATTAAATACATAATTTAATATTCTATAATTACAGAGCAGGGTCTTAGCAGTGTTTCCTGTCCTTTGTAATTCTGTTATCAGGGAACACACTGGGATCTCTCTAGGCTCATCACCAGACTTAGCCTGATGATGAAGATATTTATTGGCATTTTGTCCTATTTACCACTGTTTGAAGCTATCAAAGAGAACCCCTCTCTGAACTACAGAAAAAAAAATCAATGTGTAGACACCCATATGCATTTTCAGATGACTGTAATTGTTGCTGAAAAGAAAATGCCTCCAACCTGACTTGGTGTTGACTCTTCCAGAGGATATTTAAAAAAAAAAAAAAAAAAAAATTCCTAATGACAATCAGAATTACTCATATTCTACTGTGAGAGACTGGGACTTATTGTTTGTTATCCATAATACTCTCCACAAAGAGGTGAAAACAACTGTACAAATTGATGGAAGAAATATCTTCTTTCAGTAGGAAAATTAGTGTATCTCAGTAGCACTTGGACAATGTTTAGTAGAATGGGAACTTGAACAAAAAAAATAAGGCCTCCAAGAAACTGTTGTCTAAATATGTTGCAAACAAGTAGTATTCAGTTTGTGTGGAAGCCTGGATCCTGGTGGTGCACTAAAGCTCAACAGCAGGAGATGAATCTCTAAATCATGCCAAGGAGTAAAGCAGGTTGGAAAACTATAAAGTCATAGTGTACAGAAGTCCTGATTAGCTCACTAGTGGATCTTTATTGTGGGGGTTTTGGGGTTTTGTTGGATGGGATTTTTTTTTTTCCTCTCCAGATCAATCAGATATAAATAGATGTGCAATATGGGGTCAAGCTTGCAGTGGCTACGATGGGAACAGAAATCATGCTATATACAGCAGTTTTGCATTCTCTTCAGAGACTACAAACTCTTCTTTCCAGACTTTTGTATGAGCTTCCACTCTGATAACTTTCAATGCTAAACCTGCTGTAGTTAACAGTCCTTGTTGCCTGCATTTTCGTATTGCTGCCCTTTCGATACTCAGCATTAGAAACAGAAGTGCCGTAAGAACCTCTGAAAGGATTGCCTGCAGCTGTATCCTCAGTATTGCTCAATGGTTTCTGTGTGCAGAGGAATTCTGAACTCCAGCTCAAGCTCCAGGCCTTTCAGTTCCCATCACCATTACTGTAAAAGATAAACTTATGATTGGCAGCCAGAGCATGCTGGCTCAGATCTGGGACGCAGCACTCGTGTAAATCCACAAGGAACCGAGGCTCAGCCAGACAGGAGGCTGCCAGACAGCAGGCCTGATTCTAGTTCTCTTTGATGTAGAGTCACCAACTGAACTCCGTGCAAAGTGATACATGTATAAGATTAAGGCAATAATTTTTAATGCTTTACATCTACATTACACTTCTAAAGTTTAACAAGACTCAGAGTTTTTCTCTCTCTGATCATGAACCAGAGCTCCCTGTGCAAGGCTAAGGTTATTAACTCTGACTACTTTAGCACCATTATATAATTTTTACTTACTAGAGTCTCCTGCTGCTAGAAAATCCTTTACTCAACTCTATTTTCCTCTTTTTCCATGATTGTCTTTTATGTGGGTACATTCAAGTTATTTTAAGCTGTACACTCTGATAAAGAAATATATTGTTATGTGGCGTAGAGCTCTGTTCAAGAATCCATCTCTGAACAGTAAAAAGAGATGATACAACCTTCCTGCTACTGTTCTGATGAGCAGTCTATGTGAAATAACCATTGCCATACTTCACAGGGTTTGTTTTTTCCATATCTCCATTTCTAAATCCTGTGATTGGAAACCTAAACTCATGGCACTGGTAACATATCATCTGTGCCTGGCTGGTTCCAGATCTTAACTGTGGAAACCTACCTATTCTGTTGTTGTTGGCAGTGGGACTCAGCATTTCCCCAATGGTCTGTGTACTTTTTATTCTGTCCCCTTCTTTCTCTAGTTGAACACTTGAATCATTTCAGCAGATTAAATTTAGAAATCAGGTTATGATTCTCTTGCAAAAGGCAACAAAATGTCTGTGCATTTTTAATGCTGAGAGGATTTGCTTTTTGAGCTGGTATAACAAATACCACAACCATTTAGTTGGGGGTCTCATACAGTCATATGAAATCATTCCGTTTTGTGGCAATAGAACCCATATTAAGAAAATTTTACTTCTGTTGGCTCTACTTTATATTTCACTATGTTCACAGGAATGTGAATGTGTTCTGGCTGACAGTTACATGTGCTGTGGTTCAGCCAACTCGCAGCAGGAATCTAATTCTAAACAGATAGCCTTTCTGTTAATTAATGCTTGTATTTTTGTACAAATTATGTGCTTGAGCATTCTGCTGGGTTATGACTATTAGTGCATGTCATATGCTGCTTCTGGCTGAGAAGGTAGATAGGAACCAGTGTTTGTGAGCTGTAGACTCAGAGCCCCAAAAGATACAAAAACCAAACCTTCCAACCGTGTTGGAGAAACCAGTCTCTCCTAGTCATGTGCAAAGGCTAACACCGTATGCTTTGTGGATTGCCCACGCCTGTATTGCTTCTGCAATTACTGGCATCTAGCCTAGAAACATAACTAACAAGTGTTGTGTTAAACTGATACTAGTAGCTTTATCTTTCACAGAAGTTAGAAGAGGAAGGTAGATAGGATACTTGTCCTTCATTTAATTATGAACTCTTGAGGATGCAGCTGTGACAGCTTCATGTTTCAAAGTCAAAAGCAGGACTGCAAAAACTTGAGTATTGCCTCCTGTGCATATGGCCATGCAGATTTGATTATGAACTTCATTTAATTATGAACTCCTAAGTATGTAGCTTTTACAGCTTCACATTTCAAAATCACAAGCATAGTTGTTTTGTCTCTTGTGTATGTCCATGTAAATGGCTTATATATTTGTAAAGTCACATTGAATTTGAATTAACTAAACAAAATCTCCTTGCAAAACTCAATTCAGATTGCTCTGTTTCACTTGGTTCCACATGAAAACTGAAGAAACAACAGCACTTTCAGGCTCATTTGAAACTGAGCTAAGGTTCTCCTAGCTTGCTTATTTGTGGAAGGTTTTGTTCTACTATATGAAAGCAGTACTCAGGTCCACTTTGGATATTTGGCATTCCTTCAGGGGGTCCCCACAGGAACATTTGCTTCCTACAAAAAGTGAAGCCACACTTTTCTGTTTTTAAAGTGTTTGTTACTTTTTTTTTTTTTTTTTTTTTTTCTTAATTTATTTTCAGGAAAGGTTAACAGTTTTACCCTGAAAAAAAAACAAT